>VYZW01043754.1:4719-39841 GCA_013401315.1 Balaeniceps rex | reverse complement strand
GGGGGCGGTGCGTGTGTTTCCCCGTGGCCGCTCGTACCGGCAGCATCCCTGACCGACGGGAGCCGCTTCCTCGCCCTCTGTCCCCCCGGGGCGGGCAGCCGCCGCTCGGGAGGCGCTGGCTCAGTTGCACCGCCCCGGCCGCGGCCCGGGCTGCCTCCGCCTCCCCCGAGGCTCTCGCATCCCCGGGGGCTGGCAACGGCGGACTCGAGCAGGACTCTGGGCACCCACAGCAGTGTTACACCCGTGTTTGAGGTGCGGCGGGGGAGCCGGAGCCCCGCCGGGGGCTGTGAGGGAGCCGGAGCCCCGGCCCTCGGCCCCTCCGCGCTTTCCCCCCCAGCAGAGAAAGCGCAGATGAAGGGAGCGGAGCGGAGATGCACCGTCGAGCGCTCATCACCTGCCTCAGCTTCCAGCCCCCGCTTCTGCAGGAGGTGAGAAGAAAACGTGCCCGCACCGCGGCTAGTTTTTTCCCAACCTATTAATTTGCTTAATAAACACGATTCCAGCTATGTTTTCTTCCTGCTCCTTCCCGATGGAGCTGGAGGAGCAGAGTCCCCTGGCCATAGCGTGCTGTGAGCCTGCAGCGGAGAGAATATGTTTAGTAATTCATGGGCAGACGTGACAGACCTTGACACCAGGCACTTTTGGGCCCTAGGTTAGATGCTGTATGGCATGTGGCAGAGGTTCAGCAGCGATGCACAGCTGCCTCGGGCTCCTGCAAGGAGTTTCTCTGGCTTTTGTACACAAGAAGTTTTGTTGAGCTGGATGCTTCATGGCAGGAGACGGATACCTGGGAGGGAGGGAGCTCACACAAGCCCGCCTGCAGCCACTGCATGGGACAGGGGTGAGGAAGACCCACATTCCCAGCCTGTCCCTGTCCTTGAGGCAGGGGATGACCACAAATGTGACTGTAGCTGCATTTACCTCAGCCTCCTCGTTCATAAAACAAGGGTAGTGATCCCAGGGCTGGCGAGAGCTGGATTCTTATCAGGTGGGACCAAGGGAGAAGTGGGAGCCATGCTCCGGTCCCCAAGACCCTTGCATCTCTGCCCAATGATCCTGAGATACCTCCTCAGGGCTCTGACATTTTGCCTGCAGTGTGTGATCGCTCTGTGCTGGAGAGATGCTTTGATTTTTTTTTTTTATTCCCTCCATTTTATGTCCGTTAGGAGCAGCAGTGCCACGAACTTCGTTGCTGTTAGCCAGAGCGTTGCTCCAAAGGATGACGTTGCTGGACTGTGTGTAATTGAACTCAGTTCGTTAGTGCAGGAAGCAGACTCCACATCAAAAAAAAAAGTTCAAAAAACAAAAACAGTCAAAACACCACAATGCTAAATGTGAAATCAGGATTCATATATTTAGTTAGGCTCTTTCCTGAAAGCAAAAAGATAAACAGGCCCTTGGCACAATATACATGATTCATACTTTAAAAAAGAAAGCCTTGGTGGATCATGCATTCCTACAGCTAATTGCTTATACTACAATAAAAAAAAAAAGCCCCAGTACCACAAAAAGAAAGAATCCCATAGGCTAAAACAGCAGAAAAGCAAGTTTTTCAAATACAGAAACAGAAATGAGCTGAAAAAACATTGCTCAGCCCAATTCAGGCTGTAGCTAATGCAAATCCTTCAATACGAGCCTCCCATTCCTTTTGCCCTTTTAGAAAAAGGAGCGGGCATTGTCACTGAGCTACACTTGCACTGTAAAAACATCTGCCATGAGACGCTCTCTTTAGCCTTTCCTCTGCTTTCAGGGTATATGCAGCCTATATGATACCTTAAGTGATGCACCATGTTTTAAAAAAACAACTGCTGGGGCACAACGGTGATAGTTTGGGGAAGGTTCCTCCACCGACGGAGATGGGCACCAGGTACAAAAGGTCTTTTCCATCCTGTGAGGGGTCCTGCAGCCTGTGCACCTTCAGGGAATCAATCAAGTGTGTTAAGTGTTTTTTTTAAAATATCCACTTCTCCATGTACATACACACATACACACAGACATGCATAAGTTTAAAATCCTAATAGATAAATAATCTAAACACTTTCAAAGATGATTTTGAGTACAATATAAAGGAGTTCAGCAGAGATGCAAGCAGTACCTGTACAGTAGGAATGGAATTTACGGAACAGTCAGATGCCTTATTTTTAGTTACCTTTCACTCTTCAGTTGTCTTAAAGGAGTTGTGAAATCAGTAAACTGACTTCAATGTCAGGGAAATGGGTCATGTGAGTTGAAGCTGAGGATTTTCCCTGTAGGCAATTTAAATAAGTAGAGAAAACAAATTCAGTTACTCTTCTACTTCCACAGTCCAGTTTCTCGAAAACTCCTAATCCTTCTAAATAGCCAGTCTTCCCTGGAGTCCTCCATCAAAGCTCAGTTGGACAAAAACTGAAATGTATCACGTATGGGGGAAAAGCTCAGAGGGACAAAAAAATTAGAGATAAATACAAAACTCCCAAACTCTTTGGCCTTTTTATCACTTAGCAGCAAAGAAGAGCACAAGGACACTCTCTTCCCTTCCATGTCCCTGTTAATAGATTACTACAGGCATTTGTTTAATTGCGATGCATCGGAAAATCCAGGGGGTTTGGTGGCACCACGTTTCCTCCTTTGTGGTGTTTCTCCACTGCTGGTACGCTGGTGAGCTGCAACTCTATTACCAGGCACGATGAAGCAGAGCTGTGCGGGGGAAAAAAAAATGAACTGTTGGCAAAAATTACATCAGTCAAAACTCTACACCTAACGCACTCTGTCATTTATAATCACGCTAATAAGGCACCAGTGAAGGGCTGTCAGCATTATAAAATATCAGGTACCAGCAAATACCTCCAAATTCTTCCAAACCTGCTCCAAGCTGCGTTCTCAAGGACTTGATTTTGCAGGTGTATCTGCAGAGACAGGAATCCAAGATGATGTTGCATGGTTACTGTAGCAAATATATGCAGGGTGTGATTTTTTTTTTTTAATATAGCTCTATTTTTTCCATGCAAAATTATTCACAAAACTTCATGCAGCACTACTGCTGCAAAGCCACAAAGGACATACTCCATGGTGTAAGAATTCACACTACTTAGAAACCTCTTATCTATGTTCAGCTGGGAATAAAATGGAGGCCAAATGATTGAGCGTGCTTCAGTTCAAATCTGAATTCAGACAGCCTTTCAGCCATCTTAATTTTGGGGCTTCCAACTTCTCCTCTGTCACCCATTTTCCCCTCTACCCGTGACCATGCACCTGTGCTCCAAGATTTCCATCATTGCTGTTGTTAACAGAGTTTTGCCCAGGAACAGCGCAGTGATCAGGCAGCTATGGCTCTCCTTGCCTGATCCCTAGCTCTTTCTTTGCCTATGCTACATTTCTACCTGCTGGAGTAGTGAAAAGTGCCCGGTATGTGTCAGTCCAGAGAAGCTAAAGTGCTGTATCAAAGGTATTTGCTGGATTTCCAACCTCTGCCATAGCTGTTTCAGGAAAGAGCCAAGAGTTCCCGTCCCATGGGATTTAGGAGCCACAGTCCAGACCCCACCAGGCAACACAGTTCAAGCAGCTGTAAATCTCCTACTACTACTACTACAAAAATCTGTCACTGGAAAGCACTAAGTCAGTATAAATTCACCGTACCTATGCAAATGTATTAAAAAAGAGGCTGACATTAACTTGGTAGCAGCAGTTTTATGCTGCATAAGTTGTCTTTTGCCCACACCACTGCACTAGATGCAGTCCATCATCCTGTCACCAAAATAAATCTACAAAAACTCCAAAGCTGACTCTACCCACGTGCTTTGGCTAACTCAGCAGAAGGGGAGGTGTAGGTCCATACCTGATCCAGATCAAATTTACAGTTAGATGAGTTGGTGGTCCAGAGAGCTGAGATGAATGACCCTGGGAGCACAATCTTGGACAGCAGCTGAGGGAAGCCTGGGAGGGGACATGAGAATAGCTGCTCCCTCCCTCTGGGGCACGGGGAAGTTTTGCTTTGGAGAGCCATGGGGCAAGGGTCTGTCAAGGAACGAGAGGGAGCTTGGAGGGCAGGGAAGGCAGTTTTTACAACTGAGAGTCGTATCCGTGCAAGACGGATGGTTGCCTTTGGAAGCCAGCCCTGATGCTGAGAGGAGAGGAACGAGGCCACCACTTCCTTGTGCTGGGCTGCGTTAGAACTGAAAACAATCACAGCAGCGAAACAAAACCAGCTCAGCTGAACAGATGCAAATCCAGCAGCAGACACAGGCTCAAACCAGGTCAAGCTGCACCCATGCAAATTACGGGTTACCCCAAAGCGCACCATGTCCACACCGAGGGTGTGTGCTGGTGTGCTGCCAGAATGACTTGAACTCCAGCCTGGGTCCAGGCTGTCGGGCAATGCTTGCCCCGGGGGGGAGCCTGGCAGACTGCCCCGTGCAGGCACAGCAAGGCGCTCCCGCAAGTCCCCTCACCGAGTGCCAGATGCATCTCTCCTTGGAGACTCTGCCCATACAGCTACACAGCGAAGCTGCAGAGAGAAGACTAACTAGCCCGAGGGGAGATTTACCAGTATAGCTAGACCGATAAAGCACTCCTCTTGTGTACACACAGAATACACCAGCTAAAGTGCTCTTCTGTCAGCATAGCTTATCCCAGCATAGTTTTGCCAAAGGAATCCTCGCTTGCATTTCAGCGAGACTGTAAATCTGTTGTAGCATGGTTAGGAACTGCTCAGAGTAACATCACCGCAAACAGCACAAATCTCTTCACCAGTTCAAGTTTGTTCCCAGGTTTCCAAGGCACACTGCTGTTCTCTGGTGGGGCAGGTATCATCTGCTCTTTCTCAGCCAGCATATAAAGCCACTGCAGCCACCACGGTGGCCAGCGAAACATGGCCATGAGACCAAAGTCCCCCAGAGCCCTCAGTGCCCTGGGCGTATCCAGGCTCCTGTCCATGCCCAGGGCACCAGTTGCCATTTATGCCTGTGGCTTGTTCCAGCAAAGAAAGCCAAACCTCATCAAGCCCGCAGTGCCTTCTGGAGCCCAAACCTGGCTCTGCTTAATAATGGTGGCATGTAAATAGTCACAGGGAGGCTTTGCAATGAATGGGAGGGAGGGATGAGTTCACGCTTCTGCTGCCACAGCTCTTGGCCAGTGGTGGCTTCCTGGGAGACTGGGCGGAAGAGCCCCAGCCTATTGACTTGTCTATATAAAACCCTTTGCACTAACTGGAGAGGGCGAGTACTTGCTTTTTTAAATCCTGAGCCCTCCCTTCCTAAAAGCAATGCCCCAGCTTCTCTGGAGAGTGTGTTGTGCCCATGAGCCTGGTCAGTGTGAGGACCGTGTCTGCACACAAGCAGGGGAGAATTTACACCTTCACCTCAGACCGGCTGAACGTTTGCCACACTCTGCTGGTCTTTGCCAGCTCTGCACTGCCTACGCACGTAGGCAGCATGCCTTCTTCCCGTCCCAAAAGCTTGGGGATGTGGTATTTCTTTGTTTATAGTGGGGAAGTAGGAAGCACGGAAATGTAAAGCATATCTACAAGCTACAAACACCTCCAGCTCGCCCTGCCCCTGCCCCAAGCTGGCCAGATGTGAGCTGGGAGCTCCAGGAGCCCTTGCAGCACCCGAGACACCAATTCCCTACTGGAGCAGGCACACTGGCTCCAGCAGAGCAATGGCTGGCGGCCTCCCAAACCCGCTGACAACATCAAGCCAGTTCAGAGCAGGCACAGAGAAAGCTTCGGTCTCTGCAGACATGCCCAAAGGGTCTTGCTCAACACAGGAAGGCTGTGACGGCAAAGAGATGATGCCGGCCCTGCCGAGACCTGGGCTGCAACCACAGCCTCATCTTGTCCCTCGGACATGGAAAGTCCCTGGGTGGATCCAGGCTGTATCACCCTGGTGAAGCTCTGCAAGTGGGTTGTGGCACATGGCTCCCCACGCACGCACCTCGCCGGAGGGACTGGACCATGCCAAGAGACCTTTAGGCTCCAGTCTCAGGACAGTCTACCTGAAGCATGCAATTGATGCTCCTTGTAATTTTACCAGAGCTGGTGCCATTGCAAATGCCATTCTTATCTACCTAAGTACAGATCCTCTCTTGAATTGTTAACAATGTCATGTAGCAATTTGTTACATAAGCTCATTAAGTTTTTTAATGTATCTATGTTAATAGGAACATAAATATGGAAATCTTAATTTCAAACCTGTTTCTGAAAGCATTAGCTGGGAAACTAGTCTGAGAAAAAGCAAACATGACCCAGGAATACCCAGGGATTTATTCAGGGTTTAGGTATCACCGTGATGAACAGAGCAGGAATGGGGCTGTCAGGATGCCTGAGTTACGCTTCTCGCTGATCAGCTCTGTGACCCTTTAAAAGCACACTCTTAACAGAAAAACTTCAGTTACTTTGCACTGTTCTTCCTATCCTTAGCTATGCCACAGGCTACTTTTATTTCTATTATTTTTTTTCTCTTATTGCAGGTGGATGATTAACACAAATAAAAGGACTCTAGTTCTCCAAAGGAAACAGTGACCTTGACTGCAGCCCAAGTATCCCCAAAACACAAATGTAAATAGCAAAATGCATTAAAAGATGGTTCAGCTGTATTTCACCCATATTAATTTTTAGTATCATTTATAGTAGCAAATACTTTTTCAGGTGAATTCGTGTTTGGTTTGACCTCTTCAATTTGGTGGTGTAACATGGGGGAACATTTACACACCTCATGATCCTGCCCTGAAAGGAACAGGCCAGTTACAGAGCTCTCAGACCAGGCTCATCTGCTCCAGTCCCTCCACCACAGCTTCACCAGGAGCAGCTGTATAAGCTGTATTCATTGTATAGGCACGTGAGATACGTTTATACTGCTGTCGATACATCACCGCAACACTCTCAGTGCCTGCAGATGGAAGTTAATGTTACATTACAACGGTATGAAGTTAGCTGCTCCGCATTAATTCTGTGTAAGGCTGTGCTGTGAGAAGACGCCAAATCAAGTCTGAAGGCATCTCGGTGCCAGATGAGCACATGCCCACATTGAAGCAAATTCCCTCTGTTGGTTCAATTTTACTATATTTTTTAAGGGGTGAATTGGCTGGGGTACTGGCAAAGTTCATGCTAGAGCAGGACAAAGCATCGTGCTACACCATGTGCTCCATCCCAGCAGAGATAAACGTGTCCTTGCACTCTTGATGCCCATCGGATGCGTGATGCTGCACACTGCGGCGGTGACTGGATTCACTTACAGCAAACGTGGCCTCAGGCTGTTCTTCTGTGGGCAGCTGCACCAACGTGGCTCACCAGTGCCAAAGGAGGGGGGGCTTTCTCTTTCATCTCTCCCTTCTCCCTTTTTTGGGCTCCCAGCAGCAGGATCCAGCTCTTGGCACTTGTTGGACCCCTCCATGCATTGCTTTGGTTGTGTGAATTCTCTGCCAGATCAGTGACTTGAAGTGGCCCATGGAGGACTCCCATGGAGACCAGACACCCAGTAGCTAGCTCCAGCCCTCAAACCCTCTTACTCGACAGCAGTTTCTGCATTGCTTTTCCATGCCACCCACCCAGGACATTAAAATGCACTTCCCTCTCCCATCACATTCCTCATCAGGTAGAGAGGGAGGCTGTTTCTAAAACTCAGCTTTTTTAACAAACCTTTCAACTTGCCACAAACACTGTAGAACTCCTTGGATAGGGAGTGTCCTTCATGAAAGATACGTATATATTTATATACATATAGGCCACATCGTTGGTGGCAGACTGTCCTGACGGGCAGATGAGGTTGGGTGAAGGACTGGGAATTGCTCCTGCTCTCTCACAGCCCCTGCCAGGCCAAGAAGACACCTTGGCTCAGCCCAGCCTGGTGTTGATTCAAGCCAAGGATTCATTGTCTGAGACCAGAAACAGTAACAGGGAGGGAATGGGCTGTTCAAGCCCTTTTCATCATTCCCAGCTTTTATAAGCTCTTTCTGCCACGGTGGCATTGGTTGGAAATACCTGTCCTTAAAACCAGCCATTTCTAGCCATTGTATTTGTGAAAAACTTTCTTCTCGGTGTAAGTGGGACTGGAGGCACCACTCCTGAGCCCGGAGCGCAGAGGGGGGCAGCGGCACGCACTCAGCCTCTGCATCTCACTGCGGGCCTTTCACATGCAAATGCTGCCAAGTGCTCTGCAGCCCCCACCCCTCAAAATGGCCATCTTGTGTCATTGGCATCGATTGGGAAATATTTCAAGTTGTTAATTAGGCAATAATGACCAATGGGAAGGGCATTTCCTGGCTGTTAGCTGGAGACTCCTGACCTCGAGGTCAGTATCAGTCACCCAGGAATTATTAAAGCATGGAGGAGGAGAAAAGCAGGCCAAGAAGAGCAAAAACCCTCACCTTTTAAGGTGGCGAGTGCTTCTCCATTGCACAACCCATCAGGGAAAGGGCAGGTACCTGCGCCCTACCTGCACCCGGGCTCAGGCTGCAGCTCCCTGTGGTGTTCTGGTCTCTGCCCCTCTCTTCCAGCTACTTTCATTTCCCAATTAATCTCTGTGGTCATGAAGAAATGGGACATTAAATATTCAAGGATTATATTTTTTTTTTTAATACGGCTAAAATGCGAAGACGCAATTAGCAATAAACTGGGTTCCTGCTGGGCCTGTATGTACTAATCCCTCCCCACTTCTAAGGGGAAGATTTACACCTACTCTTCTGGTTTAAAATTGGGACCTTTCTCCCATTTAACCGTGGTGCTTGCTCTGCTCTCCCTTACAGGTGGCTGCATTTCAGTACAATGGCTTCTCCGGGTTAATTAAACTAATGTGAATTGCTGTATTTCCTAAGGGGTGACCATATGAAATACTGTGTTTGTGTTTCTACAGAGAGAAGCACCCAAGTGCAAACTACCTCTGGTTAGAGGGTTGCCAGCAACGCATTCACCTCTTCAGCCTGGCCCTGGGCCAGAACTCAAGGGCCATGTCTGAAGGACAAACAGCAACAAAAATTAATATCCCCATGCCCTACTTATCCACACAGAATTTGGCAAATGAACACCACTCCAAATATATTTAGAAGCGAATGAAGAGCCAGAAGGGAGCAAAGAACCAGTCAAACTGACACGGGGTGGGACCCCCCATCTTTTCCTTGCAGGGAGGATGCTGCTGCTGCCTGGGTGGTGGCCCAGTCACTTGTCACTCATACCTGAGTCACCAGCTCATAGACAGCAAAGGGTCAGAAGCCTGCCTCTATGTCTGGGGAACTCGCCCTCCCTCCTCCAAATCCTGCATATATTTCTTCAAACTTTTCTAGGCAAATCCCCTTATGATTGTACCTTGGTAAATGCAGACAGTAAAAATAAAAGAATTAAGAAAAGTTTATGAGAATGTGTGCAATTGTTAAAGGCAGAGCTGCTGCAGCTGTTTGCTCACGTATGGAGTTGTCCAGAAAGGTTTCCCAATTCCTGAGGACCTCCATGGGTGACCACCCTGAGACCTCTTCAGACTAGCAGCAGTAAGGGGTCGTACACAGGCTATTAAGGACTAGAAAGGATGTTTTAAATTCATAACCTTAACCCAAAGTAGCTTTCATGGTCAAGATTAGCTTTTGGCTAAAGAAACTGTGGTAGGATAATAATATAGAGGAAATTGTCAGGTTCAGAGCTTTGAATGTTCAGACTTTTGGATAGCATAAAATTACCTAAAAGCTCGACCCGAAGTTTGCAGCCTTTTTTTGTTGACCTATCCTTGGCAGATCTGGAAACAGGCAAGGATTACTGCACCTTGCTAGAAGCAGGTAGAGTTGGGCAGCACAGAAACTCCATCCTCAGCAGCCTTGGTGAGAAGATGACAACCCATGGATCCTGCAGCACTGTCAGCTTTGGCCTGCAGCCTTAGCTGCAACATTCCTGAACTTTATCCATGCTCCCAAACCAAGCTACAATCTTGGACAAAGAAAGAGATATGAACACAGAGAAAGTCTCACCTCCATTACAAAACAGGTGGGTTAGCACTGGGTACCACAGCCGCTCCCAAGCTGTGGACAATGGGACAACCATCCCTAGAATGTCTCCCATCAACCACTAGCCAAAAATAATATTGAAAAATTAACCTATTCAAGCAAACAGGTTTTTTTTTTTTACATAGTAGTTCCTATTCCCTTTTGCCTGAGGGATGCTCTGAACAGCCCTGTTTAATACACACCATATCCAAATGATCATCTCACCTGGATGCAGGTGCAAGTCAGGATGTTCCCCTCCTTTCCTGTCCAGTTTTGTCTCTCATTCCCAGAAAAAGCAGGTAAGTCCTGTTACCCTGTCTGGTGAACCCTGATTATTTTTCAAGCCAATCATGACAGCCCCAGAAGTACTAGAATGTGAGTGGCTTTTCTGGAACACTTCTTGGGGATCAAAATTCACTAACTTTTTTCCTGGGTGATATTATTCCCTTGGGTGGGTGTGTTAAACCAGCAACACCAGCAGGAGAATAAAAGGACCTGTTATACTCTGGTGCAAGGAGGTTTTCCCATTCTTCATGAGGAGCATAAAGCCCTTGAAACTTATTAGGAATCATACAAAGCAGGATTTATTTAGATTGATGAGCTATGTTATGCTACCTTTAAAAAAAAACACAAAGCGATCCACACCCAGCACAAATCAGGGGAATAAAGGCTTTTAACAGACAGTTGCTGCTTGTGAATTCTTTAAAAAATATTCCATCCTGTCTCTACAAAAGGTTGGTGAGGAATTTACAAACGTCCTAATCCCCCTCTAATCCTTTAAAATGCCAAGCTGTGATTGCACATGCTGTTTTGTGATTATGTGTCTTCAAGGGCTTGTTTAGATACTTTTTAAGAGACACCAAATCACTTTTGTCACAGAAAGCCAAAATTGCTTGATGTGTTTTTGTTGCACTTTACATTCTTCTGAAAAGAAACATCAGTCTGCTTGGAGAGGTGAGCCATCCCCATCCTGTCTCATGCCACTGCCACAGCTTTTGGGGACAACCAGGAGCTCTTCTCCATGGGGGAGGCCAAGTACTTCAAGTCTGTTGAAGATGCAAACAGCCAAACCCTCCTCTCCTTGCTCTCTGCATCAGCTGCTTCTCCTTTGCAAGTGGGGGTAGCAATGGCTCACCTGAATTTTTAAAACATTTTAGGACCTACATAGAAAAAGCTCTAGAGAAAGGCAGAGCATGTTATTACGTTGTTTGGTGGTGCCTTTAGCAAGCGCTTAATGGAGACTATGGCTGTTTTAAGTTGTGTGTGATATTTCTATGTGCACAGATAACCAGGGCAGCGCCGACTCTTAACTGCTCATGTGTTTAATTAGAGCTGCATTTTTAATCCTTTTAATTTGTATCTCTTTCTTAATAACGTCAGCTTGGCAAAGGTTGAAAAGGAGTAAGTTTCATTTGAATATTGGGTAAAACTTGGTAACAGCAGAGCAGATTGTTTAGCAAAAAGGTTACAGCATGTTCTTTAAAGACTATGGGTAACAGTTTGGCTCCATTGAACTCTGTAGCTAGCTAAGCCTAGGTTTTCATCCTTTGAAAATCATTTCAGAGAAGCTTAATAAAAATATACTCAGTATATCATCCAAGCTTGCTATGGGAAGTTTAACTATATCAACGGGGTGTTATTTGCCTGTAATCTCAAGGCAAATAAGATCACAGCAACATCGATTAGCTTTTGCAGCACAGTTCTGAAATCTTAATGCTAAGATTATAAATTCATATTTAACTTTTGCCCAAAAGGAGAAAAAGTCATTGCAGACTATTGCAATACCTGTTGATGAAACATCCTCAGAGGTTAAAAAAACCTACAGGAATGCTCCAAGCTGAATTAGTGAAAATAGTTTCAATAATCTCCAAATCATGAACCCAAAGCTAATCGAGAGGAACGAACCTATTTCACAAGCACTTGCTGCTTTGTTTCAGATAAATCTGAAACTTCATTTCAGAAAAAAGATATGTCATTAAACACAGTGTAAATTTAAAAGAAGAGCAGGTAAAATCAGCAAGTTTTAGTTGTAAATACTGTCATGAATTTTACCCAACATACTGGTGGACCTCAGCCCCTGCCAATATCATAGGAAGGCAGACCAGATTCCTCAGCCAGACGTCTTGTCTTCTGGTTTAGAAGAAACAAGGCAAAGAGATCACGTAAAAACACAGCGACTTTCAAAGTGACATTTCGGATGTATTGTGTGGCATAGTCTGTTTCTTGACAGTTTTGCTGTGCCATCAAAATCCAACATTTTGATGTTAAAAATGACCACACTGGAGAATTGTCTGTGCCCTTCAGATGACAACCGGTCGAACTCCATCTAAAACACATGAATAGATTTTTGCTGGTTTTGGTGTATCTGACTAACTACTAATGGAAGCCAGCTCTCAGCACGTTTAATTTTGGTGATCTCCAGACACTTTCCAGTGGATGCTAGGGATCACCATATAGTGAATAAGAGTTTATTTTCCTTTGTTATCATGCACAGGTCACTTGGAAATAGCCCAGGAATCCCCAGAGGCTGTTGTAGCTGGCTGGAAAGCAGCAGTGTAGATTAAAAAAAGGCCAAGTGTAAAAGCAATGGCTTAATTTGTGCTCTGGCAAATCACAGCATCCTTATCCTCAGGACAACTATCACGCCGACAGCAGCAACACAAGCTTACAAATAACCTCATTTTTAATTTCTGAAGATGTAAGGAGATAGCCCCGTTCATAGACAATCCTCAAGCCAAGTGGCTGCACTGAGGTGCTCACCACTCCTTCATTTTTGATGTGATTCAGCATGAATTCTTGTTCCGGATGCAGAAGGCTCTCTATTACTTTCAGACAGCATTCCTTCCCCTGCAAGTGCCGATGCCTATACTTAAATTAAATATAAAGGCATGTCTCTGCATGAAACTTGTTGCAGCTGTTGCATATCTGCATTAAGTGATCTTCAACAGTCATTGTGCGAGCAGCGTCTCTGCACCACTTTGATTCTCTCTGACTACTCCAATTTTGCCTCGGATTGTTGTGGCCACATAGCACTGGGATGTTTTGAAACCAATAATCGGTGCTCTGGTCAAACTTCTTGCTCAACATTGCTCCATGTCTGTGCTGTCCGTGTTTGATGGGATATTTCATGCTGGGTATTATATGATACTTCCCAGAAGGCAGCAGAGTTCTCAGACGAAATTATATAGTTTTCATAATTCCTTTTGTTCATCCCATCACTCAGTTGTTTTCATATGGACCATTTTCTGACATTGTTGAAGAACAAGGACAATCCTTGTGATCATGAAACGCCACCTTCCTAGAAAAGCACACAAAGCTTTCCACACCCGCGGAAGGTGGCAATGTCTGTGCAGAGGATACAGGGCTATTGGTACTTGCAAATACGCTGCTTCCACTTCTACTAGAAAAAAGCTAACTAATGTGATACTGAGAGTTCAGTTGTCGAGGAGAACCTTTTATCAGAGACAAACCTCAGAGGGGGATTTTCACAACAAGACATACTGCTACAACGTGGGTAGGGGCTGGGCCAATGAATGTGCTTTCTTAGGAGGTAGCAGGTGGTATAATCCCATCCGATGTCCTTGCATTGGGGTGCAAAATAGCGTGTGACGGACACAGCGCCTTGAAAATTACACATTTGCATGTGCAGGGGACTCAGAGTTGTGTTCTACCTTTCTAAGTCCAGGTGGTGGTAGTTTGTCTGATCCTTCTGGAGCGAAACAGCAAAGGATTTCATTATTCTGGTTGCTTGGCAGGGGAGAAGTAGTCCATCTCCGGCATAGCTGCACCGACAACTGTATCCCCGAGAGAAGTACCCAGTGCAGAGGTAAACTGACAGCAGCGTGGGCTGTCCCTCCATCACACCGGCTGTTGCTCCTAAGGACCTGCCTACGTCCTTTCTGCTGTTCACCTTTTCCACTGTACTTCCAAAATCTGTACTGCAGCTATCTGCCCTTGTTAGTGATACAAATTCTTTGAATACCTACCTGCCTTGAATTCCTTTTCTAGCAACATTATTTAGACTAGCATTCAAACCAACGTTATCAGCTACACCTGCATCAGGGCATGATGGCAGCTGTTAGGGAAGAAACATGAGAGGATGACACCTACTCACTCGCCCAGCCAACAGCGCTAAATCACTGTCTTTTCTTAGTTTTTTAATTTTTTTTTTTTAAAGTAACTCAGTGCTGAGCTCTGGAATCTCTCACAGACACAGCCCGGCTTCTCCTGGTAACAGCAAATTCTGCAAACTTCCCAAAGTTTGACCTGGAACTGCCCTGACTGTGCAGCACCTCTACCAGAGCTGCAAGTGCTCCTCATCTCCAAGAGACACGCACACTCTTACTTTACTGCTAAATCTGCACCACGGAAGCCCATTTCCAAAGCAGACTGATAGCATGTACTCAAATACAAGAGGGTTCACATCAAGCATTGCTTCCAGATGCAAATGTCTTTAGTTTGAGTGAACACAAAACAACCTACAACGATGGCTGAGAGAGGTATGGGCAGTCCCAGCAAAAATGCAATCTGCTTTCAGTGGCAACATGACTTCCACCAGGACAGCATGCTGCCAGAGCACACCGCCCTTCCAGGGTTGTGCTGTGCCACCGCTTAGCAGAAGGCCATTTGCTCAGACGTCTGAGGCCAAGGGAAGATAGAAGCAAAATTTACCAGACTGTACCATGACCGGTTGTATCGCACGTGGTCAACACGAAGGAACATGATGAAAGCAGAGCAAGTGCCTCCCTAATGCCCTGCTGCCTGAAATGGTCTGAAACCATACGCCGATGCCAACAGTGTCAGTAGGATGTCAACCTTGCAAGCCAGCCAGATCATTGTGCCATCTTCTCAAAAAATCCTTCTCTGCCTTTGATATGTTAATCCTGCATGAGGCAAATTCTCCCATTAGAATATAGTCCATTCTGGTCTCCATGCAATCTGCATTATCCAGTTCAAAGTTAAATTAAAAATCCCAACCTGTGTGAATGTTGCAATCGCATTATGAAATCTGTAAATCTATTTTTAATGTCTTAATGCTGCTCTAGTTGAACAAGGCACATAGACTGCTGCGTTGCATTTGCTTTACACTTTTTTAGATTCTCATGCACTAGTTAAATATTCACTCTGCAGTATTTGCATTTCCAGTACTGCAAGACCCTAAAATAGAAGACAAGTTTTTCTTTCCCTCTTCTGTTTTTAAAATTCCAGCTATGGGCAACTTGACTTGGGGATCTCTCCAAATCAAATGTTGAGTACTAAACATTGCAAGGAGAGCTGCTGAAAACATTTCAATATAATACCGATGCCAGAAAATAGGATTTAAATCCCAAACACGCAGCTATTTGCAGTGTTTTTAGGGGGTGATGGAAAAAGAGATTTTATTTCATTTCAAATTTAAGAAATGTTAAATGTTAATTCTGTGAGTAGCTTGTTTTTAAGAAAGAAAATATTTGAACATAGCTGGAACAACTCAAGCAATGGGCCCAGCTCAAATATCCCAAATCAATATTTTACAGAACATTACTCTGGGGAGTAGTTTGTGCTTTTCATTCTGATCTGGAATAGAAACAAGCTCTGAAGCACCGGAATGGGAATTGTCTGTGGAACAAACCCTCTATTTTCTGACCAACTCTCTTTAAAAAATCAGTGTATTAAACAGTCAAATAAATCCTGCTGTTTTCACTTGAGAGTCATCCTGTTAACAGATGGGCACTGTCTCTCCGCTGTCTTCTCCCTCTAGAGATGTTTTCCCCCTTTTTGCAGTCCATCTCTTCATTACTATTTCTTCACTCATAATTACCATGCATTCCCTGGTATTAAGCGCTTGCAAACTACATACGTACGAAAACAACTGAGAAAGAAGGAAAGGACAATAAAGGCAACAGATTTATCCTGTGATCAGGGATTCTTCAGGGCAGACACTATAGCAAACTTCCAGGCTACCCAGATCATGCACCGCAGCTCTTTCTGCACTCTGGACCCCTGTGCAGTGCTATAACATCTCTGCTTGTCGTTACAAGGAGTTAATAGTGCACATCTCTGGAGGTGACAGGAGGGAAAGCTTTAGCGATACTGTTGTTACCGATAGCCATTTATTAAGCTTGAAAAATGGAGATGACTTACAGCACAGTTAGGGAGTTTCAGACAGTTTGGGCAGCAGAGAAAGCGAACGAGAACGTTTCGAAGGGAAGAAGTTCAGCTCTGGCTTCGCGAAGACGTCGCACCCGGCTCCGCTCCGGGCTGCCCGGCTGGGCTGGCTCTGTCCCCACGGCCTTCTCCTCCTGCCGCATCGGTATTCCCGGCCCCGGTATTCCTGGCCTTTCCCTGGGCTGTACCGTTGGTGCCACCCCATGGCGAACAGCACCCAGCGCAGCTCCTGCCCCGGCCCTGCAGTATTTTGGCGCAAAGCCAAAGCAGGGGAGGGAGGGAGGGAAGCCTGAAGGGCTGGGTACAGTTTAGTGACCCAACCTACCGCGGTGTCAGCTCGGCAGCTCGTACTGCAGGTCGAAGGCGATGCGTTTTACAGCAACCCGGGGATGCTACAGATGCATCTCTGCTCGCTCACTGCTTTGGAGGCTGCACTCACCGGGAGCACACCCTCATATACGCTTACAGGTACTTGTTCTCAGGTAGTTGGGGTGTGTTTGTGACTAAATTTTCACCCATTCAGTCAAATTCCGGCTCTTCCCTGCGGTTTTTAAACACAGGAGAGCTAGGATGGTTCTGCCTATCGACCTTGCCCTGCGCAGCTGGCGGCAGCCGCTGCAGCCAGTCCGACGGGTACGTTTGAGACTGTTTAATGATTCCTTAAAGAATGGAAACATGCAAACCAAATGAGCTATGAGTAGCTTAAATCTCAATGGGGAAGTAAATGGCTACAGCTTAAGAGATCCAACCAGCCCAGCATGCCCGCTGCTGACCACAATTCAAATGCAAGCAGATTCTGTGTCACTGAATTAAACAAGAGTGCTTGTTCAAATATTAGGAAAGCCAAGAAAAAACGTTCTTGGAGAAACAAATCCTGCTGTGCTGGATCAGCTTCATGGACTAACTAATCCGGAATTCTGTCCTAGGAGCCACCAGCACCAGATAACTCTGAGAAAGGTGTGAGATACGGACACCTCATGTCATCTCCGAATCGTAGGGACATTAATAGTTAAGGGAAACATTTACAATAAATTTATAAGAACTAGGTAGTCTGAAGTGGACACCACGAAAGATTAGGGTTCAACTTCATAAGCTTGAACAGACAATGCAGTGTCAATGACTGAGTTTTCATCTTTGTTAGTGTAATTTATTGGTCTCAGTCAGATCCCAGCAGGGAAGAAGAGAGCCAGCTTCAAAGGACAGTCATGGGCTTACTAAAAATATATGTAGTCACATTAGGAGTGCCATGTTCTCACAAGCAACGTATAACACAGAGCCTGACTGGCAGCTGGTGCCCGAACAGGCAGGACGGGAGCTAGGACGGGGCACTCGCTGCACTGGACATGGAAGGGGAATCGCTGGGGTGAGAAGAGCCTGTGCAGGTATTGCGGTTGGCCTCGGCCAGTGCTAATAATCATTTCCATTCATAAGCATAAAAGAATCAAGTATTCCCACCCCCCCATTGCCATTTAAAAAGTATCTGACCTAATTATTACTATCCCTGTTGTGTAGATTCAGCACTTTGACAGTCTGAATAAATGTACATTAGCCTTAACATGAGTTAAACAAGTTTAAACAATGAAGGAAGCTTTGTAAAGCTCCCTTGCTTTTTAACTTATTTGACACCACACTAAAGAGCCCATTTAGACTAAAGAGTTCAGCACATTTTGGGACCCATTAAATACCCAGGTTGAGACTAAATATTCCCTTTTTCTTTCTTTAATTTGTCCTACCTAGTTGCTAAAGTCAGCATAACTGAGCAATAAGCTGCTTTGCATTTCTTTAGCTTTGTAGGCAAGTTGAAGAAAGCTACACCCATCCCGTTCAATGCTGCCCTTCCAATGCTAATGCGGCAAACCCCACTTATCACTGCAAAGTGGATACTAAGTGATTCCTCAGAATTACTTTTAATTAAAAAAGAGGAAACTCATGGCATAAAAATGTGACTTTCATGACTGTTAGGGAAACTTACACTGTCAAATTGTTTCTATTTCAGGCTAACAACATATTTCTTTCCAGAGTCAAGTCGGCCTTTGACAGCCCACGGAAAAACACTCCTTGTCTTCTGTTTACAAATTACACTGTACCCTGATATGGACATCTTCCATGCTCCAAACGTAATAATTAAGTCTTAAGACATCCTCATACAGTGGGGAAATAACTTACATGGGAGAGAATGGAGTGAAAAGATTGGACATCCATCCGAGGTCACAGAAGGAAGAAGGAAACACCTTCTTACCAGTAACGTGGAAAGGAAAGAGATTGAACATCTTGATGTTCTCCACCATGGATACAAGCCTGCTCTTTAAAAACTGCCACGCAGGGAGCAAAATAAGTAATCTGTACAGTGACAAGCTACGAGCCTATCCTGACTTGAACTGCCCTCAAATGCAGGATGTGGCCTGGAAGATGGGGAAAGTTCAGCTGGGTGAGGAGCCTGTCTGGCTGCATAACAAGTGCAAATCAGCCCCAAAGAGCAAACAGGGCTGCAAAACCAGAGCATCGATCACCCTGATCATTCCCTATTCCCGGCTCTCCTGATCAACATCAAGCAAAGCACTGTCTGATTTCTGTAGGCAGCCGAAATGGAGGAGGCAAATGAGAAGGAACAAGGGAAAAACTGGGTGAAAAAAAGTAGTGGTGCAGTCTCACAAATGAATGCTTCTACAAGGGGAAGGGGTTGTTTTTCACCAACTCACACCCTTAACTTTTGAGAAAACCTCTTAGAGATGTCACAAATACTACACAAAGGTTGAGTTCTGCTGGATGCGTTACAAAGAGCTGGTAGGGCAACATTTTAAAAAGAAAATTTAATTTTATTCAATGTCATACTGAAATTGGTTCTTCCCCAAAAAAAGATCTGTGGTCAATTTGCAAATTGAATTCTGTCACTGACCTGTAAGAGATATTTTAATCCACATGAAGTTAAATGCTTGACAAAACCACAGCTATGAAATGGTTAGCAGTACCTCCACAGCAACTGGGCAGCTGGATGGATATTTAGATTCAAATCCTAGCTTACAGGCAGAATTCCCATCAATTGTAGATGGATTAGGATTCCATCCCTCTTGCTCATTTTGAAGGTGGGTAAAGTTTAAAACACAGAAAAAATGCAACTCAATTATAATTTCTAGCTGTCAGGAAGGAATTATACCAGTTCCATCTTACAGAAGGAAATCTGCGCTGTCTAGCAGTAATCAGTTCCATATTTGTGAAGCCTTCCAACAAAACACTTTTTGTCTATGATTTGTATTCATCTTAGGACATACTGATTTCAGACCCTCTGTGGATTGTAATGTATAAACAGCCCTTTTATTTTGAAATGCAACTAAAAACTACTTGGCAGGGCCACCGCAGTTCTGAATCTTGAGCAAAATATACCAACTGCAACTGGCGTCTAGGCTGCAAAGCAAGCAAGACAGGACACTCAAAGACAATTGTGTTCATTCAGTTTAGCTAAGAATAGGATGTTAATAAGAAATATTTTAATCTAACAAGCATCATGTTTTAAAGGGAACTTTAAGCTTTTTTTGGTCAATTTGACAGGCATGTAATGATCTCATGGCATGGAAGTTGGAGACCGAAGCAGAGAGGTTCCAATAAAATCTCCCAACCATCTTAGCAAACCACACACATTTTCCCACTTGTACGCCTCCCAAACTTTATTCCCATTAGAGAGAAGATGGTTCTACGATTACTTCTAAAAAAACAGCCACGGGAAATAAAATTTAACATATCCTTACAGAATGAACTCTGTCCCTTGAAGCTTACTATTCACTAACTACAGAGTTTTACCAGCAGGATGTCACTAAATTCTGATCTTTCCAGAACAGATACTACGTGTTCCTCCTCTTCAACTCTGCCTTCCTGATGGCTGTTGGGGGTACTGCTTTTTGTCTGAAGGATTTTACTCTAATTTTCTAGAGATTCAGGGCTGCTACACCCTCACTTGTATCAGCAACATTATAAACCAATGTTTAATTTCAACTAAGATTCACAGAGACATAAGAGCCTTGAAGACAGGCCGTTCTTGGAGGTCTTGCAGAAAAAGATGGCTGGAGAGACAAGATCTCCAACAGCAATGCCTTTACAGAGGGACAGGCTGCAGAGCTCGGCAGCTACCAGCCAGCAGGCTGATCCGCACCTACCTCCAGCCTAACTGCTAGTAAAAACACATGGGAAGGAGCCGATGGTACCAGCAATATGGTGAGGTCACGAGATGGGCAAAGAATGGAGGTACTAGAGGTTAGGGAGTAAAGGAGGAAAGACAGGTTTTACTGTGTTGTGCAGGAGCCAGGCAAGAGCAATCCACCCCAAACCCACCTTGTCAGCTCCAGGATGTTAGGCGTGCAAGGTTCCAGGCATGCAAGGTTCACTGTCCTCCACAAAGACAAAAAGCCACAGCGTCAGCACCTCTGGTTCTCTTTGCAGATCAGCACACGGCACGGGCGAGCACAAGTCGGTTTATCAGCCGCAGTAGGGCATCACAGCTGCTCCACAGCGTCTGAGGCTACAGGCAGCCTCACCAGGCCAGATGCTGTTATCAATCGTCGGGGACAAGGGGAAAAGGCAGTTTTTGGATATCCTGCAAAACAGCACGGAATATCACATCCGATTTGGTATGACTAGGGAGATAAGCTGCAGTATTGAACACTGACACCAGGCTGAGTCTGGATGTGTGAACACCCTCAGGTTTTCAGTTTTAGAGGTACCAATATCGAAAGGACTGAATGCTCTGCAAGTGGGCAGAAAGACAGACAGTTCACAGGACTGTAAATCAGGATATAGAGCTTTGCAGTCCCTTTTCACTAGTGCATATCTGGGCCAGGTTTCACGACCAACATTTGATTATTGGGCTATGTGAAGGAAGTTGTTGAATTTCAGTCCAGCTCCCAGGGGACAGGTCCCACATCACAAAAAAAATCCCCCTATTATACAACGGATACTAACTGGATCCTTTTTAAGCTCTTCAGAAGAGAGGCCAAAGCTTGAACATCATGGAAACAGAACTAACTGTTCCATGAACTCCCCAGAACAGAGGCACATGGGTACAATGCTGTGGGACACTTATGTGGCATCTCAAAAAATACAGGTTTCAGATTCTAAGACTTCTGCAGTCTTCAACTTTCACCAACATTCAAATTCACCTACATTAAAAGAAAATTAAATTGCCCTCCCCCACAAAAAAACAAACCACAACAAAGCAAACATCCTCCAGCAAACTATTCGCTTGAATCTATTAAAACTTGCCAAGTCAACGTTCCAGTCTCAGCTGCCTAACCCAGCCTGCCAACAACAGAAGTGTCAGTTTTTCTCCTCTATTTTACATTAACAAAAGTCGATTATGGCGATGAATTGCATCACATGCCGACAATATATCACATTCCTTCACAGCTGTTTTTTGTAAAGGGAAGGAAAAGACCTCATCAGCCACTGACAACACTTCTATAAACCATAAACATTTTAAGAACTCCATCCAGAAAGTCAGGATGGTAAACTACCAAACAAAATCCTAACAAAGTAGCATAGCACAAACTATCAATTCCAGATAATAAACCCAAGCGTATATGAAGAATCAGTACATTAACCAAATCACAGTAGTCATGTACTACTTTAATAGATGAGCAGGTCAGATTGAGGAAAGGAAGTCACTGTTATGCCCCAATGAGCAGGAAAGCTTCTTACCAAGTCAGCAGGCTGGACTTTGCCTAACATATTATCAAGAAAAGGGAAGCAAAACTGCATATTATGTTTTCTCGTATTCTTTAGCGAAGTAATAGCTAAATCAAAAGCATTAAGTTAATTCCCCTTAGGATTTATAACTGATTTAAATAGAAGAAAAATGCACTCCTATAAAACACTAATAGGACTTTAACATGTATTGTCAAAACAGAATTAGATTGCAAATGAAGGGCCTACTACAGTGTATCTTTCAGTGCAGTAGTTTCATTATCTGTAACTAACAAATAATAAAGGATAATAATGAAAAGAATACAGAACAGGGAGAACAAAGCTGATTACTAGACATGCATACAAAATGTGGCTGAGTGCTTCCTGGAAGCTCAAGTAAACCTCAAACTGTTTGATGTGATGTATATATGCATTCCCATCTGTGGAAAACAAAAATGCTTACCACCATATAAATTCTACAACAAGCCAATTTTTAATTATACCTATCAAAATAATAATAAAATCCTAGCAGTTTCATTCAACATGCTTGAATCATGGAGACCACCTACGCAAATATAAACATAGCATTTGAATCTCCAATTAACTATTGCCAATTATAAATGGGGACACTTTTAAAAATAAATTATGAGGATAATTAATCATTTTCACACACAAAGGTAACAATGTAACATCATGCAGTGGTTTTAAAAGCCTCCTACTTTCTGCATTTCTATTCTGGTTAGTTTGTGCCAAGATTATAAAAGCATGTTTTAATTTTAAAAGAGGAAGAGAGGAAGGTGAAAAGCTTCCCTCCCTCCCTCTGGTCATTTCATGTGGATATTATTGGATTCAAATATTCAGCCACTAAATCACTGCAATGGAACATTAACATTTTAAAAGGATTCCCGTGCTTGCAAAAAAGCTAAGAATAAAAGGGCCAAAGGAAAGCCCATAAAAAGTTATTCTAACACTGTCAAAATAAGCACTTGTATATCTGTTCAACTGAACATGAAGTGTTCTGGTCATATGACAAAAGCAAGTTTTATTTAAATCAATGTCACAGGGATAAAAAGCATAAATATAAAAGCAAAACTGAGTGACATACTATGCTTACCAACTTTTCTGTAACAAGCAATTAACAGTCAAATAGTTGTTTGCTGTTAAGAATTTTATGTCAGAAAATACAACAATGTGTACTACAGATGTTGTGAAAGCAGCACATTTCAGTTGCCTGCAAAGTGAAAGAGAAACGTTCTCAGAAGCCAACTCCAGCCTTGCAGGGTTCCCTCCATCAGCCACCAAGGGGTTTGACTCCCATGCCACTGGTGCCCAATTGTTTCTCCCTAAAAACCCAGTTAAGATCCGCCTGCTCCTATTCTGTCACCACCCGTTTTTCTCTCACCCTGTGCAAATGCTCGCATGTTCATGTAAGCTGCTGAATTCAAAATGGCAAATTGCTCCTCAGAGATGTACACAGAACCTTACTGTTTCAGAAGAAAAGGGAACTCATACTTTCTGTTCCACTGCATTCTGATCCTCTGACAAAAGAAAGAAAGCTCAGACCTGATACTTCTAACATGAAAACACACACCCACAAAGCAAACCCCCAAAACCTTTTTGGGAAAAAAACTGCCTTACTATTACAGGCTCATCTTTACAGATAATGATTTACAAGTGAATACTCTGTTATTAAAAACAGGCTATAACAATATGTACAAGAAGAATGTTGTACAAACATTTTAATGATTATGCTTTCATATATTTCATCAAAAGGTAAATTACTTGAAAATACCTACAGAACCTTTAAGAAACATACTAGTTTCTTAAACTAGTGAGGGCCCCAAACTACTGAGGGCCCAGTTAGCTAGTACAAAAGAAAAGCATTATTGCTCTTTTTACTGTCAGGAAGTTTCAAAAAGTTTGAATTCCTGTACTAATACGTTGAAAACTATAATTACAGTTACGGCAAATATCAACAGAAGACGACAGTAGGCAGATCCTTCTACCCTCACTCCTACTACTGAGGACACTAGCCAGTGTGACTAAGAATGACAGCATCCAACTGGGAGAAGAAAACAAAAATTTTTGTGCAAATAATCCATCATTTTAGGATGAGGTCTGCTGATACAACGTGGATTCTGGTGATCTATTTCTTATTTAACAGAAGTTGCAACTAACACAAGTTCGTTAGTTATTCACAAGTTTATAAACAACTTACAAACTGAATAATTCCAGATAACATCAGATTACAACAAAAGTTCTGTATCAGAGTTGTACAGAAAAAGCCTTAGGGAAGGAAAGCAGTAATGTTACAATCAGGCTCATCATTGTTTCAGAAATAGTATGCTGTGTGAGTAATCCAGTTGGAACACTCTTCCTTTGAACGTTTTGCTGAGCTGTGTGATGTAAAAATAGATTTGTATGCCTCAGACTTCTCCTCGCTGTCTGCAATGGATCTCTTCGTAGTAGTAGAAGCAGCCTTACTGACTTTTCCTGGTACAGATGAATTTCCATTATCTGATAGAGAAAAAGGAGTAGAATGAAGCACCCATAACAGTTTACAGTTGATAAAAGTATATTTAAATAAAGACAGAAAAAAGTAGTTAAAAAATAGTAGGTACAGAGATGAAGTATATATGCTTTTTCAGGGCTATTGCAAATATATCCCATAATTGTACTCAACAGCAAACATGTTCCTAACAGCAAACATGCTCCTAGCTTTTAGAATTTATGCTCAAAACGCATTTAGAAATCTTGGAGAGAGAGGAATTCTTTCCTACTTGTGTAAACCCCTTGCACTGTAATTCAGTATTGACAACATTTATTTCTCTAAGTGAAAAATGGCTCTGAACTCTAGTCTTAAGAAAGAAACATGAAAGTACTCCACCACCCTGAAGTATTGTTTAGAAATTAGCTATCAAATGACCAAAGCCAAACTTGTGACATACTGTCCCCAGGGAATCTATCTCCTCCCTTTATTCTTCACAAAGTCATTTATGACCAATAACAATGGTCTGCATCACTTTATATTTGGGATAGGAAAATGCCCATCCCTCTGTTTCTGACACCATCTCTCTCAGTGTATTATATCTGCTGCTACAACCTCCCCGCCTCTTTCTTAACAACTATTTAATCTTCTCCAAAGTTGAAGGACAGTACTTTAAAAAGCATGTGCCGAGTCCCTTGTGCAAAGCAATAAATTCATAGAAGTCTCCAGAAACCCTACGTATGTAGTTTAACTTAGGCGCAATAGCATGTAAATAGCTAGTAGGGACCCTGTCTGAAAATGCACGTAACTGATTTCTGCATGTAGCCCTAGGAATTATATGTGCAATCCTAAATCATCATAGATCAGAATCTTTTTATATTTGGAGAATGCTGCTTTTAATGCCACCAATAGTTGTCTGGAAAGAATTACCAAACACTGGATTTGAAAGAATGAATATGTATGCTGCAAGTCCAGAAACCTTAGGGTGCCATGTTCACAAATTAATTCCTATGCTACTGGCATTCCTCAGTCCATGATTTTCCTTTATTTTCCCTCTCTCCTCTTAATCTCTTACTTGTCAATATAACGGCTGCCAGAAACATAAACCAATGACCTGACATTTCAAAAGGCATATTTTTTCTTTTACACTCTTGGAAAAGAAGAATACATAAAACAGTATTAGAATTACTAGGTTCCTAAACATCCAAGAGCAATTATAATCATCTGGAATGAAGTATTTTAAACAGTTAATCCTTTATAAAAACAGACAGTAGGGGGCAGGTAAGGCATTTCTGATGGAAATTCTCTCAGCTTCCCACACAGTTTTATCTACAGTTCATCATTTAACTATTCTCAGAAACTTCAAACAAATTATACTGACTTCTTCTGTGGCTGTAATGTACACGATTGAGTACTTCACACAGAAACCTCAGGCTGACTTTAAAAGCATACTCATTCTTATAGTTTTGTATGAAAACATCAGTATGAATTGGAGACATTAAATAACATCATATACAGTACATAAAGAGAGGGCACCATCCTTTGGACTAAAGGACGGTCAAGTTTACTCATAGCTGCATGACTACTGTAGGTACCTCAGTAGGTCCTGAAGTTATATTCCACTGCTCCCAGTGACACACAACAAATTAGCAGCTAAAATGGAGGACTAAAGGTCAAATCATCAGCTTGGGACATTTTAATACACTTCATTGAAATAAACTGCCACAACAGATTTTTTGACCACTTGTACTTCAGGAAAACAACTACTAATTCTCCTCACACCACCTCCTAGCCAATAAAACAGATAGACCAAACCCTCAGCTATATCACTGAATCTGAATAAGAATCTCTAATCTCATTCATTCAAGTTGGTTCCCACCAACTTAAAGCACAGCAATATTGGAATGACATAAACAAGCAAATCTGTCTTGTTTCACAGTGAAAAAAATGCAATATGGTGAAAAGTGTTTATTATTTTTATTAGTCATCTGCATCACTACAGCACTTGCCAGTCACAAGTGTGAGCAGAGGCCCTGTTTTAGGTATTTTGTGAAAGTATAACAAGAAGTCAGTCTCTACTCTATGGAGTATTTACTCAAAGTATAGGATGATGGATAGCAGATGGGACAAAGGCAAACTGGGCAGAATAAGGAAAAATGGATAAACAGAAGCCCTTGCACACTTTCCGCAGAGTCAGTTTTGTAGATTTTGCAGATTGTAAAACAAAGCTCTGCTTTAAGAAAAAGTTAAATTGACTACAATTTCTATTGAACAAGGAGCTTTGTGCATGTTCATGAGGCAGCTTCCTACTCCAGCTTGGAAAGGCAGCCTTTTAGGACAGACTTTTGAAAGAGGGGGTTCTTTGAAGAAGTGAGCCACGACATTATGGCTCCCTTTGCCCTGGTTTCAGCTGGGATAGAGTTAATTTTCTTCCTAGCAGCTGGTATAGTGCTGTGTTTTGGGTTTAGTATGAGAATATGCTGGTAACACACTGATGTTTTAGTTGTTGCTAGGTAGTGCTTACACCAGTCAAGGACTTTTTCAGCTTCCCATGCTGTGCCAGGTGCACAAGAAGCTGGGAGGGGGCACAGCCAGGACAGCTGACCCAGACAGGCCAAAGGGCTATTCCATACCATACGATGTCATGCTCAGTATAGAAACTGGGGGGAGTTGGCCAGGGGGCAGCAATCGCTGCTCGGGGACCGGCTGCGCATTGGTCCACAGGTGGTGAGCAATTGCACTGTGCATCACTTGTTTTGTATATTCTTTTATCATTATTATTATTTTCTCTTCCTCTGCTGTCCTATTAAACTGTCTTTATCTCAACCCATGGGTTTTACTTTTTTTTTTTCCAATTCTCTCCCCCATCCCACTGGGGCAGGGGAGGGTGAGCGAGCGGCTGTGTGGTGCTTAGTTGCTGACTGGGGTTAAACCACAACACCCTTGAAGACAGGAGTTGACATTTTATTGCTGAGAAAGATTAAAAAAAGGAAGTGAGAGTGTAGCTTTTCACATTTAGGTTAAAGAATAAACACCAACCTGAACTTTTGGTGAAGATAATCTGCCTCTTTTCCCCAGAACTGGAATTGATACAAGCCTTTCCATTCTTAGTCTTTGATGGACCTGGAGAATCTATGAAAGAAAAAAAATGAAATAACGAATCTGCTTCGTGACTCAGAAGGCTACACATAATTTGTAGCTGTGACATTACCTTCAGCGGTATCTTGCTGAGAAGCTGATTCTGCTGACTTACATTTCTTTGATTTCTGAAACAACACAAGCAGAAATTTGGTAATGTGCTGAAAGGATATACAATTCCCAACTTGTATTTGATAGACACACAATTCCATTTAGTATGTTTTTATGTCTTACACAATGGAACTCTTCCTTTCACAATACTGCTCCGTACTTTTGCTATTATTTCTATATGGAAAAATAATAACTTTGGCAACCTTGAAGGCACCTTAAAGAAAATTGCGCAGGCCAAAACTAAACTGTCCGGATATGGCATTTTGGTTTGTGTACTTTGCAGGGGGTGTGTGTGTTGTCATCATCAAGGTAATCTGATACTCTGAACCCACATGGCAGGACAGTAAATTGCATGACATTAAACAGGACACAGTTAACTGTAATCAATAAAGATGTTTTTCAATAAAAAATTCAGAATAATCCTGCATCTCATGTCCACTTAATTTTATTTAGTTAATAAAAAATCCCTCCTGGGTAACTGTCAATAACTGGGCCCTTTGTGTCACGATTGCTTGGGAAGAAAAGATGCAAATAGTTAACCGAAATTTTTTAAAAGCATCTGTGGACCAGATTTTCCAAGCTAATTTATGTTTGTTCAGATCAAAAAACACCAAAAAACCAAACAACAGCAACAAGAATCCCATTACTGGCTATGATTATATAAATGCCAAGCTGAAAAAGAAAGATGTATTAGAACAGTCACTGGTGTTATTATCACAAAAGATGACTCTGTATACATTAAGAATGGTGTATGTATTTCAAGAAAGCTACACAAACTCAAAGAAAATAAATATATTTAAATGTTTTATAAAAATTAGGAGAATCCATGCTGTCAAGCATATGATGAATGCTTGAGAAAAACAATGCCATACCACATGTTGCTGCAAAGCTTAGCCAGAAGGTGGTGGCAAACTCTAAAAGCAAACTCTGCTCTCCTGGTGTCCTTCGGCGTACATGAAAAACCTCTTTCCAAGGTGCTTCTAACTTTGTTATTACAGGTGGACTTACAACGAAAAGTTACCTCCCAGTATCTGGCATCTGAATTACGAGATGTTTGTAAATATATGTATGCATATATATTATACATAATGAATATATATTATACATATGTAATCATGGGCACATATGACATAGTTGAGCTTGAATAATTTTTTATACTAGTGCTAGCAGCGTCTTCCTTATGTTTTGTCTCATGGGTATAAAGAAAAGGAGTTTGTGTTTCCTGCTCCAAATACAGTAGGTTCACTTAGACTGCTTCCCTAGCTGAACAAAGGAACTGAGGAAGAGGTTTGAACAGCTGTGCCAACAGACCCCATACTAGAAACTGTCTTCTGATACTGGGACTGGAGCTCACAGATCTCAGATTAGAGCGAATGGTGCTGGTGACAGCAGAGAAGGCTCGTTCTGGCTGCAAAAAGATCAGCTGGTGCGGCAAGGCAAGGCAGTATTGCAAAAAACCATCAGAACTTGAGGATGAAATGCAAGAGGCCTGCTGAGAGATTTGCAAATACTGTACCTGCCTGTAATATCAGTCTCCACTAAACAAACAAAAAATATTTGCATATTCACCTAAGGCATATAGAGCCCAAAGACCAAAGCACTATTTCCTTTCATCTGCCACCACAAGTGACTGTGCCGACACCATAAGAGACAGAAGTGCTCAGCACATTTAGGTACTTCTTCTTCATTGCAGAGAAACTGGGGACAGCACCAGCTTTCAGACTATTCCAAATTATTTGAACCAAAGCTATAGGTGCTTTGTTAGGGACACCTTCCTAATGAAAACCGAGTGCAAATGACCGCTATTTTTGGGGTTGATTACTCATCTACTGAGATCTGCAATGTTCTATCATCAAATTATCTTTAAAATTCTTTCAAACATTTAATTACAAAGTACTGAAAAAAAAAAAGAAAAAAGAAATCTGAAGAGACAGCATAAGATTTACTGTATTGCTCTTACGCCAGAAGCTATAGGACACTAAGTGCAGAGGCTATCAACAGAAAGGGAACAGAACAGTAGGATTTCTATGGGTAACCATCCTTTTCTTTTATTGCCCAGGCCCAATGATGCTGTATTGGTGCAGATGAATGAAAACCCTACGAGAAGGAATCATATGCTCGCTGGTAAGTAAACTAGTATTAGTTTCAAAGCAAACTAGGAAAACATTTGTATGCCATCTAATCCTACAGGCAGACAAAATCAACTGCAGTAATAGGGATGAGATTATCAATCTTCATCTAAAGTCTCAGTTGCCAAAAGTGTCAATGATGATTCACGCTCTTGAGATTCAACTAAATCTGTCTGCACTCTGGACTGAGTCAACACAAAAGTTTTTGCTTGCTTTGTCATCCTCCAGAACAGCAATGCCAGTTCAGAGAAAAACAGCAACGCTGAAAAAAGTCCCATGTGCAGAACTGTCATTTGACAGTACAGCACCATAGAACAACTACTACTTCACAGAGTAGTAGTATATAGTAGAGGTGCAATGACTTTCTTTTCATGGCATTTTGCCTGGTCAGATTAAANCCTGGTCAAAAAAAAAAAAAAAAAAAAAAAAAAAGAAACGCAATGACCTCAACAGTATGGTGGGAATTAGCATTGCCAGTAATCACTCAGGACTATAAGAACCACAGAACATGACAAAATTTCCAAACAATAGTCTTGCAGAATCAGACCAGGAATCTACGTATTCCAGTACTGTGTTTCTGACTGTGGCCAGTAGAGGATGCTTGGAGATCAAAAAACTAATAACCTACCATCACGATAAAACAGGAACTACCATACGAAATACAGAGATTTTGCTCATTACTAGAGTTAACTAATACAAGGTCTTTGTTTCAAGAAAAGCCTGAAGTATAGCTGGCACACTGTCCATATTACCCATAGCATTAAATTCTGTGATTTTCAGAGCACTATGCACTGCCTGTTAGTCAAAAGACAGTTTCAGCACTGTCGTGGTTTAGCCCCACTTGGCAACTAAGCACCACGCAGCCGCTCGCTCACCCTCCCCCTCCCCGGTGGGATGGGGGAGAGAATCGGAAGGGCAAGAGTAAGAAAACCCACGGGTTGAGATAAGAACAGTTTAATAATTGAAATAAAATAATAATAATAGTAATAATAATAATGATAATAATAATAATAATAATAATTGTAATGAAAAGGAGAACGAGAGAGACAAACAAAACCCAGGGAAAAGAAAACAAGTGATGCAACCGCTCACCACCCGCCGACCGACACCCAGCCAGTCCCCGAGCAGCGATCGCTGCCCCCCGGCTAACTCCCCTCGGTTTATATACTGAGCATGACGTCATATGGTATGGAATAGCCCTTTGGTCAATTTGGATCAACTATCTTGGGCCGTGCCCCCTCCCAACTTCTTGTGCACCTGGCAGAGCATGGGAAGCTGAAAAAGAAAGTCCTTGACTAGCCTAAGCATTACTTAGCAACAACTAAAACATCAGTGTTGTTATCAGCATTCTTCTCATGCTAAATCCAAAACACAGCACTATGCTAGCTACTAGGAAGAAAAGTAACTCTAACTCAGCTGAAACCAGGACAAGCACATACAACTTCAGTATGCTACTAGCAAAATATGCATGCAGTCTCATTACTTTTAAAAGTAACACTGAAGTACAACACAGCTTACTGAGTAAATCCTCCAGTCTGCATGAAGAAGTCTGCAGAAAAAGCTATGCGTTCTAAGAGCAGATTGCATTACAGACAAGAACTCTTTCAGTTTTGTTTTAAACAATGTATAAAAATGTTACCTTTTCTAATTTACTTTTAAGTCTTCTATCCTCCATTCTTTTCTTCAATACTTCCACATCTTCTTTATTACCATTAAGGATAATCACATCTTCCTCTTGAAAGGGAACACCACACTTCAAGAAAAAAAAAAGGACAAAAATAGTATTTATTTCAAGATACTTATGCTGTTGAACCCTTGTTAGAATTAATACTGCATTTAAGCTCTCCAAGGAGCTCTCCAATCCTTCCCCTTGCCCCTGTCTTTCCCAATAGTTCTTTCTCTTTTAATACAGTGTACTACATCTTCTCACCTAAAATGTCAAAGGGAAAATCTCAGTTGTTTATCACTGAGCAAAATAACACTGAATGACAGCATCCCTCTTCACGAAAAGGAGAATATTCATCTTAATAGTGAATTGTGAACTTCTGATAACCACACTTAAAAGCAGCTCACATATCAATCTGCACAGCAAATTATAAAAGAATTTCAGAAATATGAAAATATTTTGTTCTTCTTCAAAGCCTTATTCCATGTAATAGGGCTATGAAAATTGCACATTTATTTCACTACGAGTCCCTTATAAACAACACCCTTAACTAATTCTGTTTTCTTCTTTAAAGAAAACATCTCATTATGTATTTTCTGCTCATGGATTCCTTGTTTTACTAGCATAAAATGTACAGTGACTAGATTAAACAAAGAAGTCCTAACTAGAATCTACTCAATTTTCTGAACCCCATAGCTAAAACCCAAAATACTGAAGTACTTTCTGATTTTTTTAGTTATGAACGCATTTGATCAAGATCTAAGCATTATGCAACTCTGCGCTAGTTCCTTTACGCTGACCAAAGGTGTTATTCCTCTACATGTAGAACAGACAGCACCACGGAATTTTTCTCCCCAACAGCTAGACAGGAAAACCTGCTTTGTTTGGGTTTTTTGGTTTCCTCTTTTTTTTTTAATTATTATTATTTTTATTTTTCAAATTACTATGGGGATAAAAAGGGGTCATAAAAGCAGCATTATTCATTAACCCAGCCTTCCCTTCTCATTGTCCTTCATCTGATTTATTAAACACTTCAAAGTTTCAAAGTACATTTATAAATTAATCTGGATAATGCATGTAATGTGCTTCATGTAATTCCACATTTGTTTTCTGGTTGAAGACACAGATGTTTCACTGCGCACATTTTCAATCATCTGGTGAAGCCAGCACATTAACTATGATGTTTTCTAAGACCTCAATTTCCTCTTTTTTTTTTTTTTTTTTTTTTTTTTAAATCCAGAAGCTTTCTGTTAATCTGCAAGATTAGTTTATAATCCTACCTTTGTCATTACTCTTCTGTTTTCTAAACAAAGGTTTGGAAAGGTTAGTCATGTATTTGCAGTAGGAATTTAACAAAGAAAGGACATATGGACAGTACTTTGACTATAGTCTGCTCGAGTGATGAACACAGTTTAAAAAATGAATCTGAACACAAGTGGTCAGAGAGATTATGAAGGAGAAGCAAGGGTTACAGAGATGCATATTAAGTAAGTCAGAATTAAGTAAGGCAGTCTTATGGGTGAGTAGCCCAAATTTTTCCATTGCTACTCAATGAGCTAGTGTTAGAAATACCAGCTTGGTATGATCTCAGAGAGTTGCAAGTGAGAAGGCTAGAAAACCAAGACAGACAGTCAGTCTTCATACTGAGGCAGGAGCGACTGGTAGCCGTCTTGATTCTAAAGAAGTCCTACACATTCATTTCTAGTGGGGTGTTTTCCAAATACAGCATGAAAGACAGGAACCCTCCTACAGGCTAGTGATTTAAAAAGTAATTTCTGCAATAATTTTTTAAAACATATTCTGTTAAGTGTACAAAAATAAGTGGAAATTTCCTCCAAGTAAAAGTTTATGTCAAAGGACTCTAATTTCAATAAATGTTGCATTTCGAAAAAGCAAGCAAATCCAGGTCCCTGTCTGGAAAACACAGGTGGAACTGTTCTAAAATGAAAAGTATTTACAAGGATTGGAGAAATAAAGATGGTGTCCTCTTTCCAGTCACTGAAACAGATAATTTTTTGCCATGACAGCAGCCAGATTATATTACAGAGACCAAACCTTCCTAAACATACTTCAAGTATGGCAAGTTATAGGCACAGAACCAACTCCGTTTTCCCAGGTTTCACTAACTCCAGTAGGTATGATTTGTTGTTGCACCATACATGTGCATCAAACATTTTTTAATTGTCAGTGCTGTTGGATGCAAAGCTTTAATTCTGATTTTTTAAAAAACTCACTATCCCTTCATGCAAAAAAGGAAAGATTTTTCTCTCAATGTTTTGAAATGCCGAGACAAAAAGCAGAAAGAAATTTCAGTTTTGCAAATTCAGAAAGATTGTTCCTTCAGATGAAGGACTTCTGGGGCTGATTTTTGTTTTATGATTATCACAGGGTGTCCCTTGCTGTGCCTTGTTTATATTGGGACTTTAAATACATATGAAGGTTGTTCATAGTAGTAGTGCTGTAGTTCCTTGATGTTTTTGCAGCACCTTGAATAGAAGACATTCCTAAATGAGATTGAACTTGAAAACTATTCTGAAACAGACAAAAGCATCAGAACAGCAGCTTGCAGATCTGAATGCAAGATTCAATCTGTAATTGAAGAAGAGTGGGATGTTAACTGAAGGAGATGCTGGACAAGCAGCTTCATTTTTGTCTAAAAGCCCTTTTAGGGTCCAATTATAAAAGCATGTTCAAATCTGTTTATATCTAAATGGCTTAATATGCTTGCATGAAGGAATTATTTAAAGGGTGCGCAGATATGATCAAAAAGTGTTCAAAGTCTGATACTCATAAATTTATGTACCCTACATATCTTGTGTGTATATACACACACACACAAAAATCAACTTTACAAAAAACCAAAACCAACCTGAAGACTTAAAATCATTAGAACAATAAAGGTATTATGAGCTGTAAAAGACATATTAGCTTAGGCATAAATATAATCTTTTAAACTTAAACTAGTAAAAGAAATAGTGAAACTACTTTTTCAAATAATGAAGACCTTCTCAATTTCAAGTCATTTTAATACAGTAGGATAGCTTCGTAACTTTCTTAGAGAATAAAATACATGAGGTTTTTTTAGTAATAATGAAATCTTAGTTTAAGATGATGTTCTGTATTCTGAAGTTTACAGTTTCTTCTCAAGTTTCAGCTACATAAGACAATGGTTGTACCATATTTCTTGCCATAAACTACTTTTGACAGTGATTTTTTTGTTTTGTACAGCATCTAAGATGTAGTTCCATCCATGACTACATCCTGTCTTAATATAATACAAATAAACAGGCAAATACATTTTCATGTCTAAATGTTTACATCAATGTTAGCAGTTTAATGTCTTATGAGAAACCTGAAACCTCTTTCCCAAATTATAAACAGTAAGTTAACTCCTGCAGTCCTCCTAAATATGACTGTTACTAGGAAATGCATAAAAACATGAATACATTTCCAAAACAATGCCCACCAGATTATGGAATGTATATGACCACAACCTGACTGTCCCTCTTTCAACAGGGTAGTATTTAGAAAGACAATTGAGCAGACATCCTATTCAACCAAGGACCGTATCACCGTTCATTTACCAGCCACACAAGCTCATGAATTAAAGATTATTGTCTCTTGTAACAGTTACCTAAAAACATGTTTTAAGAGAGATACTGTTCCAGAGGTTTATTCATTTGAAGTTCAGTAGTGTAAGATTTGATGAACACAATTTTTGACATTGCGACCCTACTCAGATATACAATGGGACAAAGAGTAAATGATAACTTGGGAAGATTAGAAAGTCTCCTACATACTAATTCACAGAATGTGAATTTTCACTCAGAAGTT